>JACCIE010000055.1:0-5000 GCA_018906755.1 Sycophaga agraensis | reverse complement strand
GTTCGCGCCTTCTGACAGACCGCGCGGACGTCAATTGTGTAATTTGAAAATGTTTAAATGAATCTTCTTAATTGGAAGTCTTATTTTCATTTCTATGTATAAATACTTTACTATATAAACCTTAATCTACACAGTTTGTTAATATTTTTACTGTAAAGTTTTGTATTTAAAAAAGTGTTATTGAATGATTCGGAGCTTCATTATTATTATAAATCAAATAAAGAAAAGAGAATACACGATAAATGCAAATAAGAAAACCCATAAATATTAATAAATTAGTCACAAAATTAATAAGATAGTCACGCTGATATAAGTGACTAGTAGAAAAGAAAAACAGGGGGCGAGCTCCTCATGAAGAATGATCCAAAGAACGATTTAGCACCGATCCGGATAAGGTCCTCTGAATCAAACAAGGACACATTAAGAAAGGAGATAAATAATTATAGATTTAATTAATTTTTATTATTCTTAATTTGTAAATACAGAATTTTTAGACATTAGTGTATTAGCAAGATCTATACTTAATAAGTTTATCAAAAGCAGTGTTTGATGATACGCAAATAATAATATAAATATCGCTAAACAAATCAGGAAAATAATAATGTTTGGTCGTTTTACTAAATTTTTGGATATTATTAACACGGACGACAAAAGTTTCCAGTGTACAATTATAAATAAGAAATTGAAATTAGCCTGTCCAGATTATATAAATATTTGGTTTATATCCATTAAAAATTTTAATCTCTTAGAGAACTATTACATCAAATGAGATTACAAAAACTTTGAGTGGATATGGGCTTATTTGAGAGCAAACAAGCGGGCGCAGGACAAAGGCAGAGCCTCCGTCTCAAAGGACAATTGATTCCTTTGACCGCAGGATCGAGCGAGGGAGCGGCGCAATTACCGGGATAACGCGCTCGCGGTCTATGGTCGAAAGAGTGGCGGTAGAGACGGGGGCGCTTGAGGCGGCTCGTGGCAGCGCGGTGCACTCGAGGTTTCATCAGGGCCCGTCGCCGCGACACTTGGCGCGGACCCGAGCGCATGCAAAAGCGTCCCCCGCGCAATGCGATCGTTCCACTTTCGCCGCGCGCGCGCGACCGTCGCGACTCGTCCAGGCGGCCGCGGGGGAGGAGGCGCACGTAACCCGTCGCTGGCGCGATGCGGGCCGCCTCGCCTCGATTGCGCAACCAGTTTGCACCGGCAGCTATCTCGGTCGCCTCTCGCGAGCGCCGATTGCACTCGCGATCCACCGTCGCCACCGCGATGACTGCGGCCGGACTTGATTGCATCTCCCAGCGGTTGTATTCTTTATTTATTTTTTGCTTGCTCCTGGGATTGACCAATGCAGGAGGTGGGGGAGGGGGAAGAAAGCAGGCTGAAAAAGCAATTTAAAACTCCTTCAAAAGCTCAAGGCGCGTTATTTGGGAATGAATCAAGGGACGAATAGTATGGTATTTTCTCGGCGATTAACAACCTCTATCAAGGCAATGGAGATGCTTCCTTTTATTATACGTATGTGCAGAAGATTGTCTCTGTAGAAAGTATAATTTGCAAAACTACTGGATAAAAGTGTACTAGATTTGGTTACATTATCAGTACTTGTACATTTTAAGACTATCCTTATTTTTCTGGCACCACAAGTAAGAATAAAATTTGTATAATTATTGAAATGTATTTGTTTTGATTTTCCGGATTGTCAAGAGACATGTTCATTAGTTATGAACATTTGTAATTTAATAATTAATAATTAATATTAAAATTATTTGTTTACATTCGTGTATACGTGTGTCTCTCATGTTATAAAACCTGTATATTTCACTTCATACGAAATTACTGCTTTGTAATGTATTTTTATTATTTTCTTTATTTATATCTTTATTGATTTTATACCATGTGATTTTATACTATTTGTCGGATTTCATACTTGAAATAGAAATCAAAAATTCATAGAGCTTTCCTATATCAAGTAACTATTATACTAGTTAAGCATCGTATAAATAAATTTCAACCTTTTGGTGATTGCAGTGGTAGGAGGAGGGATTTAAAGGGTTTCTTCGAATTAATGCCACTTTGTCGGCAGCCGTGAGATGGCGCGCGGGCAGACACTTCGGCTTCCTTGGTCGCGAACCTCCCCCCCCCCCACCCCACGCGGGTAGCTATTGGGCCTATCGTCCGTCGGTGGCCGCCTGACGCGGCACACGGGCAGATCCCTCGGCCCATCTCCGCGCGTTTTTCATACGCCTTTCTTGGCGCGCTTTTCCATCACTTTCCCGCGCCTTTACGCGGATTCCGAGAAACGACTCTCGCGCTCTTTCTCCTCCCAACTCATGTTCGATTTTTCCGCCGTTTTACATTTTGTTTATATACACATCCGCAATACAACCCATTTCTAGTTATAATTAATTTTTAAATAATTTAATGTTAATTAAATTAATCTTTAATGTACTTTTATGATAAGTTATTATAGTACGATTTAGGTAACTATCATGTTTAACATTGTATTATCAATTATTATATAAAATGAATCGTCGCAATCTTAAGTATTTGTCAGAGTATATAGTTAATTAATAATTTTCATCTCTTTAGCGCCGTGATTTTGTGTGCAATTTAGTCGGTGTAAAAATTTAACCACAGATTCATGTAAGAGTTTATAGTACATAGTATTTTGAGTACGTAGTATACAACTCGGAAGTAGTTGATTACGCACACTCGCGTTATACTAATGAATATTTAAGATTCGAAAGAAAAACCTGATCTGGTCGTTAAAAGAAAGTAAGATAGGCAAGTGAAACAAGTGAGAATGCTCGGGACTGAAAACCATGAGCAGTAGTAGGAAGGTGACTAGCACGCGGCGGTTGGATCGGACACGACGGCGAAAAGCCAAGAGACGCCCGGCAAAGCTCGCGGCGGGTGCGAGCCCCCGACCAGTCGAGCGCGCGCGAGGTTACGGTAGTCGCATTCCACCGCGTACCTAATAATGCTCAGTGAAAGTTGCCGCGGTCTCGTGCCTCGGGGCCGCACTGTTTGCTCGGCGCGCAAGGTGCAGCCGTGCCGGGGCTACAATGGGGCTCGCGCCCAGGAATGCCGATGGGCCCCGCAGGCCGCCTCCCGAGGCGGAAACGCGCCGCCGCTTAATTGGCCCTGGCTAATTGAATGAACCTCGGCGGATCCCCGAGCGCGCGCCGATTTTTTCTGATGCCGATGCCGATCGGGGTCGGGGCCAGGAGCCCGGCTCGACCCTCGCGCGGCCTCCTCGAAACGGGGCCAGCCGCAGGACCGCCCTCCCGAATTTGAATATTTCCTCTATCCAATTCATTCCCCATGATATTTGTGATTATGCGTCCGCGGTGAGTTAATACCGTTATCGGGGTTTTTGGTGCGCTAGTGAACGCTCGCTTTATGGCGATAAAGGATTTTTATGGAAGGGGCGCAGGGGGACAGGACGCGCTCGGGTCCGATTAACGGTACGCACGGATTATTTTCACTTTTCATTCGGCTCATTAGGCGGATCGCGTAAAATTGAAAATCCTTTATTTCCTCGAGCGTCGAGCGGGCGATTAATTCGTCCCGTGTAACGCATCGGGCAATAATGGTTTCTGCCTCGCGGACGTGTATTAATACACGCGCAATAATCGGCTTTTTTGCACAAGCCGAGCTGATGGGGAAGAGGAGAAGCAACGGTAAATCTTCTATTAATAAAACCGAATCTTCGTACATATCTGCGCATTAACATACATTTGATTGCAGCGATTGATTGGATCGCTGATAAACGCACTGTCAACATCGGAGTTGCGCAATAACTCTTTATATGTGCAAAGACTGTGACATTAACTTGAAACGCGACATTTTCTTACCAGGAGCCTCAAACTCAGCTTATATTTTATATGTAGAAAGCGTATACCGTTGCGTTTATTAATCTTTCGGTTTCACGTTTCAACTGGTTCTTTTTATCCAATACGCAGAGCCCATACAATTCTCAATTTTTCCAGCGCGCACGGCTTTATTATTCATAATAAATCCTGTATTACTGGCAGATGTCATAAAACATCTCTTTTGACCACCTATTGTACAACTTTTCATAATCGCGTTCCCAAGGCTCTCACGAAAGAGGGGAAAAAATGGAGATTTAAAAATTGAATTTCCACATGGCATATGACTTTGGATTACTGCAAAAGATAGAAAAAAAACGTGGTTTCGAAAGCGAAATCTTGCAAAGATTCTAATTGATTTTTTATTTAGTCTACGTCATAGTAAGTAAAATGTAGAACGTATCGTAATAAATATTAAAATTTGTAAATTAGATATACCTAATATGTAAAACTTGTGCATCATTTAGCTTGTTTGCCAATACATCCAGTTGCTTGCCTAGGTTTCTATATCTATGCATACATGTAATACTATATCTGCGCGAACAATCTGTACCTTAAATTGAAGGCAATTGTAAATTAACCATTCATTTGTTGATGGTATCTGGTAGTGGAATGATATGTAAACTGGTCAAACTGGTACCGAAATGATGAAGAACTTAAATACATTTATACATTTTCGAATCCTGATAGAATTTCACTGACGTTGGAAGTCAACAGCTAATCTAATGAGGATTGAATCAATAAAATTAACATTTGTAAAACCGTTGGAAGCAGGCAGTTTGAAAAAGGCAGGAACATGCACGTACATCTTCCAAAGCAATAAAATTTATTTCATGTAGAAAAAAGTATTTAAAATAAACGAGCTTGGTTAAGCGAGCTATTAGTAGTATAAGAATTAGGTAAAAATCCGTTAAGAATTCCAAAGGCGAATGAAAGTAAGTAGTTGTAAAAAGGGTCGATAAATGTCGGAGTGAGTGAAAATGCGAATGGATTTAGGCCATTGTCCTCGCGATGACAAAAGCGAGACTAATAATTTGCTTGCAGCAGTCGGCAGAAGCAGATAACGGGTACGAGAGGCCGAAGCACTGGCGCTAACAAAGCGGGGCGCGACGAGTGCGGCCTGGGGCGCCC